>JALNQF010000429.1:0-31146 GCA_028456385.1 Ophiosphaerella korrae | reverse complement strand
TAGTACTTACTTAGATAGCTTTATCTACTATTTACTCTTTTTAGTTAATTGTTAAAACTACCTTATTAAGTTATCTTACATAAAGTCTACCTTATAATAGGCTTATATAAATCCTTCTTAGATTTCTAGTTTTTTTATTTCTTTAGATATTTCTTGTATTATCTTCTAAATCTATTTATCTAGCTCGCTACTTATTCTTTTAAGTATTATAGCTATTTTTAGTATATTTAGGACTAAGTATCCTTTATTATTCTTAACTAGAATTATACTAGTAGTATTTACTTCTTCGTATAAGTCTAGTCTTCTACTAAAGGCATCTATAAATTAGTTGTCTTTCCCTTTTATATATATAATTTCTAAGTTAAATATTAATAGAAATTCTTACTATCTTATATAGTATTATAATAGTTCCTTATTTATTATAAATCTTATAAGATTCCTATACTCTATATAGACTTTTATTCTATACTTTATTCTTTATAGGTATACTCTCTATTACTTAAATACTTTATAGATTACTAGTATCTCTTTATTATAGATTAGGTAGTTAAGCTCTACTAGCTTTATTTTCTTAGAGAAGTATTTAACTAAGTATTCTTTTTTAGTCTTTAGGTCTTCTTATATTAGTACTATTCTATAGACTAAGTTAGATACGTCTATTTTTACTATTACTAGTAAGTCTAGGTTATATATTCTAATAACTAGGTTTTCTATAAGCTTTCTTTTAATTATATTAAATACTTTATCGTATTCTTCTATCTATTTAAATAGTGTATCCTTTTTTATAAGCTTAGTTAATAGTTTTATATCTTTATACTATTTTACTATTAGTATTCTATAAAAGTTTACTAGTTTATAAAACTATTATACTACTTGTAAGTTCTTTAGTATTAGCTATTTATTAATTAACTTAATCTTTCTTAAGTTAATCTTAATTTTTCCTAGTTCTATAATAAATCTAAGGAAATCTATTTTCTTTATATAAAATTTGTATTTTCTTATCTTAAGAAATAATTTAGTTTCTACTAGTCTTTCTAGTACTTTATATATATATTGTACGTATTCTTTTTCTATTTCTAAAAATATAAGGATAATATCTAAGTATATAAATATAAATACGTCTAAGTACTCTCTTAGTACTATGTTAATTCTTTCTTAAAATGCTACTAGTGCGTTTATTAGTCTAAAAAGTACAACTAAATATTTATATAGTTTATATTATTTTCTAAATACTATTTTCTATTTATTACTTTTTTTTATTCTAATTTAGTAGTAGGCGTTTAAGATATCTAGCTTTATAAAGATCTTTGCTTTTTATAGTCTATTTTATATTTTATCTATTTATAGTAAAGGGTATTAGTTCTTACTTATAACTACGTTAGTTTTTCTAGAATCTATATTAGGTCTCTTATCTTCTATTCTCTTTTTATCTACAAATATAAGTCTATATACTACTAAGGATTTAGATTCTCTTATATATTTCTTTTTTAGTACATTTTATATAAATATTTACTTAATTTTTAACTCTTTTTTTATTTTTTAGTAAACTAGGCTCTATCTTACGTCTTTACCTTCTTCTAGTTCTATTACTAAATTCTATAGCTAATATTTTAGAAGATAGTCTTTAGGCTCTATAAGTTGTTTTTCCTATTTCTTATATTCTTCTAGCAATTCTCCTTTATAGGTGCTTATATTAGCTTTTAATATATCTATCTTATTATAGTTAATTTTTCTTATTCTCTAATTAATATATAAGTTTATTATTAATAACTATAGTATTCTTAGTATAATTTCTTATTTATTATTAATTGTTATTATATCTATAACTATATTTTTAATTATTATCTCTTTTAGCTCTAGTATAGAAAGAACTATCTTAAACCTAATAGGTTCCTAAAATAGTTTTCTTTTAATTATACTTAGTTATTAAGAGTACTTCTTTATTATATAACGTATTCCTTATACTTCTATAAACTTCTTTAATATAAAGTTTCTTGTAGCTTAACTATTATTTTTTAATTATATTTTCTTTTTTTAGTATATACTTATTTTTATAATATATAAGCCTTTTATACCTTTTAGCTATTTTTACTTAAGTAATTTTGTAAATTATCTATCTTTTTAGAGCTATTACACTACTTAAAGTTTCTATTCTTTATATTTTAGATATTTGTTATTTATATATTTATACTATTATCTTCTTAGGATATATTTCTTAGATAGTTTATATCTTAGCCTTACTACTATATATCTATCTTTAGGTATTATTTCCTATCTAGTAATATCTTCTACTAGGATTACCTTTATATAATTATAATTTTTCTTTTTTACTAGCTATATATTATTTCTTACTTTAGAGTTTCTATATATAATATAGTATATATTTAAGTATAATAACTATAATATCTTAAAGTATACTAGATGTTCTAAGTCTATTCTTATATTGTTACCTTTCTTGTATTTGTCTTTACTAGGTATTTTTTATATTAAGATATAGTATACTACTAGTACTTATAGTATATAAGCTTTATTAATTTATTACGTCTTTTATATAAAGTACTACTACTCCTTTCTTATAGATATTCTTCTTACTATAACTATTTATTACTCTATTTACTATTAGAATACTATAAACGTTATATTTTTAGGATTACGTATTTTCTAGTCTTTATACGCTTCTTCTATACTTATAACTAGTAAGTATTTCTAAATAAATTTCTATACTTTGTTTTGTTCCTCTATATCTATTATTATATAGCTATTATAGCTATATATTAACTAGGTATACTTTATACCTCTTATATTATTCTATTCTTCTTTACTTTATAGTTCTTTAGAAGTAATTATAGTAGTCTTCTTATCTTCTACTAGTTTTTTAGTAGGGATTAATAGAGTCTAGAGCTTTTTTCTTTTAAAATCTTCTATTAGTAAGTCTATTATATATCTTATTTTATTAAGCTATACTTATATTCTACTTTCTTTTATTACTACTACTCTTTATTTCTTATATAGAAACTATCTTACTCTTTACTTACTTAAAAAGTATATATAGTAGTTATTATTATAATAAAAAGTATAATAGAGTATTATATATTACTATTCTTTACTCTTAGCTACTTTCTTTTAAGGTTTAGCTTATACTTATAGTACTTCTTTCTTCTTTTTAGTTGTTTTTAACTATATTTCTTTCTTTAGGTCCTTACTTCTATAGTCTTTTACAAAGTATCTTAGTTTCTTATATTTATAATATACTATATCTTTCTTCTTTTACAATTAGTAGTCTTTTATATAGTAGCTTTTCTTACTATAGTTTAAGTACGTAAAGTTTTTATTCTTTTTTTCTTCTTATCTTTATTAGCGTTAAAGATTATAGGATCTCTACTATCTTAGTCTCTAGGTTAGTTCCTATATTTATTTTTCTACTATTCTTAAAGATTGTTATTAATTTATATTACCTATTATTTTAGAGCTTTTAATATCCTTAGCTTTTCTATATAGATTATCTTATATTAGATTTTTATATTTAGTCTTTACTTAAACTATAATATTAAGGATACTTTATTTAATTCTATATTCTACGCTAGTTATTTAAATTATAATATATATAACGTATTCTACTAGTAAGCTAGTTAAACTACTAAGCTAGTTACTTTTACTTAGTATTAGGAACACTACGTATAAAAAATTAATTTACTTATAGCTAGCTATAGAACCTACGTATAATACACTTATAATAGATTTAGAATCTTCTTTTATATCTTTTTAGTATATATAAGTATTATACCCTATCTTATTATAGTTCTTATAACGCTATTAACTTAGTTAAGCTAGTTAAGCCTACTTACTACTATAAGCCTTCTTTACTTTCTAAGTCTTGCTAGACGCCTCTATAGCTATATACAACGCTCTAGTACTATACTCTAATATACTACTATACTAAATCTACTTCTATTTACGCGTTTTATACTTTATTATCTCTACTAATTACTTTTTAAGCTTTATAATCTAGGAGCTTATAAGAGCGTTTTAATATAGTATAAGTTTAGCTCCTTTAATAAGCTATAAGAATCTTTACTAAGCTAGTTCTAGTAATTATATAAAAGAGCTACTTATAAGCTTTAACTAAGAGCTAAATTTATATATATTACTTAGAGTCTTTAACTACTATAGCGCCTTAGGTAGTAAGAGTCCTAGTAGAGTATATAGCTATACTTTAAAGTAATTAAGGACTTCCTATATATTAATAGAAACTAATCTAGATATTTTAAAGGCCTTTTTATAATTCTTATATATAAATATATTAAAAAACGCGTCTCTAAAAGCTAGAAAGAAGCCTTCTTTATTAATATAGTAGACGCGTTAGCGTACTAAGTCTTGTACGTACTAAGAGTACTTAAGCTTTAATAGTAAAAAGTAAATAATATTAAGTAGCTAGAAGATATAGGATAAATAGGCTACTATATAGAGCGTTAGAATCTTATTTTTAAAGTAGTAGTCTTTAAAATCTTAATTTAAGTAGCTCTTATAGCTATCTAAGATAAGTAGATAGTATAACTCTACTTAACGTGCCTTTATATACACGTTAAAGTACTTTAACTACTTAAGACTAAGTATATTATTTTTCTATCTATTTTTAGAGATAAAGATCTTCTAATTACGTAGTATTTCTATTTCTTTATACTAAGTAGAGATATAAATACGTCCTTTGTAGATAATAAATAGTAGAGTTATATAGCTAGTAGCGTAGATACTTATAATAGCTATAACCTACTTATAATTACCTAGCTAAATAAGATTAGGCTATATATACCTCTCTAAGCCTATAACAACTTTTATTAACCTAATTATTCTTATCTAAAAGCTAGTCTTATTAAAGTTATAGATATTATCTAGATTAATACTATACGTTGCTATTATGTCCTATACGAGCTAGAACTACGCGCTAATAACTACTAGATCTTCTTAAAGTATTCTCTAGCGATCCTTTACTTAATTAAAAGCTATCTTAAGCTCCTCTATACGTGCTATAAAGTGTAAAGGCTAGTTCTTCTTAACTAGCTCTTTATTATACGCTACTAATAATTTATTAGCTATATATACTACTTTATATAGCTAGGAGGCAAATCTTCTTAAATTAAAGTTAAGAATATATTATATAATTATCTACTCTTTAGTTGTAGTAAGTTTTTAGTAACCTAGTTAAGTATTAGACTAATAGGTAATTCCTTAAATCTAGTTAGAGAGTTACTATTATTATATATTATAGGCTATAGTAGCGCGTTACTAGCTTTTAAATTAGCCTAGAGTATAAGCCTAAAGTATAAGCCTAATTCTACCTTCTTACTAAGTTAATATATTATTACTTTAGGGCTATATTATTATTTATACGTAGTATTCCTAGTACTAAGTAAAAGTAACTAGCTTAGTAGTTTAACTAGCTTACTAGTAGAATATATTACTAGAACGCTCTAGCTTTATATAAGCTTTTTAAGCTTATTTTTAGCTTATTAGGTAATATCTATATCTCTAAATACTACTATTATTTGTTTAGTAAAGTACTTATAATTTCTAAAGATAGCTTTAGTTTTATCTTTTTATATTATTAGGGCGTGTATTATATAGTTTATCTAGTAAGGTTTAAACTATCTTATTATATCTTCTTTAAAGTACATTCTAATATATATTACTTTCTTTTCTTCTATATTAAAGTATAGTACTTATATATCTATTTAAAGTTATACTAATACTATAAAGAGTCTTAGTTTTTCCTTTATTCTATTAAACTTTATAAGTACAAGTATCTTAAGTAGCTTCTTTGTTATACTTATCTCTAGTCTTTAGGTAATTAGTTCTATCTAATTCTATCCTTTTATAATAGCTTTAATTTATATTTTATTCTACTTAGAGTAGTCTTATAGTTCTTTATTCTACGTTTCTAAAGCGTTAATTACTATTTTTATATCTTTTTTCTTTAAAATTAAATTATTTATATAATCTCTAATTACCTTCTATATAGTATTATCTAACTTATAACTACTTATAGGTACCTTAGCTACTTTAGTTAAACTTTCTACTATCGTGTTAGCTAGACTATACATTACTTACGCTTCGCTTCTCGTAATAACTAAATTAGTAAGGTATAATAGGTTATATTAGAGTTAACTTCCTAGTAGCCTATAAGGTATTAGTAGATTATAAAGTAATAACAAAAGCTTATATTATAATTAAGTAATAACTATAAATAATAGTTAATTTGTATATATAATATTAAGTATTAGCGTTCTAGGTTAGAGATTAGATTATTAATACTATCCTAACAATATACATTACTACTAACTATATACCTATATTCTTAGGTTAGCTTTATAGCTTTATAGATACTAAGCTATATAAAGCTATAAAGTCTTATAACTACTAGCTTTATAGCTTTATAAGTACTAAGCCCTACAAAGCTATAAAGTTATTACGTATCTCTATTATAATTAACTTCCTAATTTAGCTTGTTATCCTATAGATTATATATATTGTTATCCTCGATTATAGGGCTAACTAGCTCTATCTAGTTTTCTACTATTACTACTATAACAACTATAGTAGGGTAATATAAAAAAAAAAGCTTAAAAAAAGTTATAATTTTAAACTAGTAATAACTTAACGAATATAGTAGCTATATATATAAGCAGATATAAACTTTAAAGAGAAAATTAAGTACTTTGTTTTAGCTTACTACGACTTTTAATTACAAATCTAACTAGAGCTAGGATTTAAACTATTTTAAGGACTTTTTTTTTTATAAAATTTAAGCTTATATAACTTTTTTATTAGTGTATTAAATTCTAATTTTATTTTATCTAGTTACTAATAGGCTTATAAAGATTATATAAATAAATTTTTATAGGTTATTTATTATATACTTATTTAGTTATTTTAAATAGAAAATAGAAGTAACTTTATTATATAAGGTAAACTTACTAAATAGATTACTAACCTAATAGTCTATTAAGGATAAAATAACTTCTAATCTTATTTTTCTTATTACTTTTCTAAATTCTTTATAAATATTAATAAACTTCTTAAAATATATACCTAAAGTTAACCTACTTTACTCTACTAATATACTTCTTTTTACTATTACTACTATCTTTAAAGTAGACTATAGATCTATTAAAGCTACTACAAATTAAATTAAAAAAAAAGATAGTAATTTACGCTTTATTACCTAAGGAATAATAGGATAAGTTACTAAGTTAAAATTAAAAGAAAAAAATAGCTAAATAGAGACTAAATATAGAGTCCTAATATAACTACTAAAAGTTTATTACCTAAAAATAAGATTTATATTTCTATTAAGTTATTTCTATATTTTATTATATAAATAAGTTATACTATTAATATTATTTATAAAAAGCTTTTAATTAATAAATAAAACTATAAAAAAGAATTTACTACTATAAAGAGTAGCTAAAAAAGCTAAAAAATAATTAGATTAATATTTAAAAATATATATTTTAAGATATAGAAAGAGGTTAGGCCTAAATATAATTAAAAAAAGAGTAAAATATAAGTTAGAAAAGAAATTATCTCTAATATAGTTAGTAAGTAAGTTATATATACAAGTAAGTTATACACTTTAAAATATACTAAAAAAGTAAAAAAATAGCCTCTTAAATCTTAATAATAGCTTTATAAAATAAACTAAAAATATAAGTATAGCTTCTTATATATATTTTAGCCTATCCTATATTTTTAAGCTTTATAGGTTCTATTATTCGTAAGATATAATATTTTAGCCCCTAATTTTCTAGGTTTTTTAATTATCTAACTTTATCCTAAAAACTACTTAATATATTCTTTTTAAACTTAAGTTTTAGTCTTAAAATAAGTATATAAAGTTTATATAAAGATTTTAGTTTATTATATAGAGTTATTATTAAGATCTAAGAGGCTATTTTTTTACTTTTTTAGTATATTTTAGGGTACGTAACTTGCTTCTACGCGTAACTTACTTACTAACTACGTTATAGTAAATAAAATTAAATTAATAAAAAAGACTAATAGGCTTAAATATTTTATTTCTTTTCTATTTTATTTTCTACTAAATTATGTTATAATTACTTACTTACTAACTATTATATTACATAAGAAAATAAGAATCTATATATAAGGAGCTATTAATATAAGAAAAAGATTAAACTTAGAGTTTATTTAAAATCTAATTAATACTAAATCTCTTTTTTTTATATACTATATTAATATAGTACTTAATAAGTATATTAAAAAGTATATTAAAAAGTATATTAAAAGGAGAAAGTTATATAACTTTATTTATTACTATTTTTTTATAGTTAGAAAAGAACAAGTAAATAGAGCTTCTATCTAAGGTTATAAATAGCTAAGTAAAATACTTAAGTATAGATATTTATTAAATATATAGTAAAATTATAAAGCTTTTATAATTATTAATTAGTTAAAAAAAGTAAGATAAAACTCTATTTATATTAAGTTTATAGTCTAGATCTAAATCCTATTAAATAAGTATAGAATTTATTATAAAAAAACTAAATTAAAGATATAAAAGAAATTTTCTTAAATAAACTACTAATAAAGTAATAGAATCTTTTAAAATAGAAAAAAAAATATTTATATATATACTTATACTTTAAGAATCTATAGATAATTAGATATTATTAAGAATAAAACGCTTATAAGACTATATACTATATAATTACTATCTTACTAAGTATTAATACTAAGAGGTTATAGTTATTAAATATAAGTTATTATTAAGAGTTTAAGATTTTATATTTTACAAAATATCTATTCTTTTAATAATTAGAATTATATCTAACTTATATTTAAAAAAATTAAAAAAAATTAAAAAAAGAGACTATAAATAAAAAACTATTAAGCCTTAAAGTTAGCTTAAAAAAAAAGTCCTTAAAATAGTTTAAATTCTAGCTCTAGTAGGCTTAGTAATTAAAAATCGTAGTAAGCTAAAAATAAGTACTAAATTTTCTCTTTAAAATTCTAAACTACTTAAATTTCTAGCTATTTTATTTGTAGAGTTATTAATAGTTTAAAATAATAACTTTTTCTAAGGTTTTTTTTTATATTACCCTACTATATATTACTTATAATAAAGATAAAATAATTTCTTATTTTTATTACGCTAATCTAAAGTTAACTTATCTAATATCTTTAAAGGATAGTAAAGCTTATAGTAAGTATATCTAAGCTAATATTTAGTATTATTATACTCTTTCTAGTATTTCTCTTACTAAATAAAAGTACTTAATTATTACTTAATCTATTTCTTCTAAGTTATATAAAGAGAGATATTAATAAAGCTAAAGTAAAATTATTATTATAGCTAGCTATTACTAAGTGAAATTAGTATAACCTAATCTTTAAGTATATATAGACTATATTTATAAGCTAAAAACTTATAATAATACTAAATTATCTATATAGTCTTATATACTAGAGGCTAAAATAGACTTTAAAGATATATTAGAAGCTACTCTAGCTCTTATTTTATAAGGCGTTCTTAATATTTTTTTATTTAATACTAATAGTATAAACTTTCTAAGTTTACTATAAAGTAGCTTAAAAGGTTTTTATAAAGCTAGACTTTATACTATTAAACTAAATATAACTATAAAAAAGTATAGTATACTAAATAGGTATACTAAGTATAAAATAGTATATATATATATATACTAGAGATACTTATAGTAAGCTTAGGGCTACCTTATAGCTAGCTAAAAGTTATATAAAAAAGTACTTATAATAGTTTTAACTTTAAAACTCTTTTTATTTTTATATATCTTCTTAAAGCTATATTTTATTATTTATCTTTATCTATTTTACTAGGTAATAGTTTTTTCTATTATAGAACTTATATTATAGATTTTTTTTTACTTTTTAGTTTTTTAATTCTTTATATATATCTTATAGTACTTTTTCTAGTAATACTATATAGAAGTTAAGTATATTTTTATTTTCTCTAGTAGTCTTAATTTAAATATAACTAGTATAACTTTTTTTTTAATTTTATATAGTTTTAAACTAGATTATTTACTTTTAATGTTTTTTTATTATAAATATAATAAGAGAAATTATAATAGAACTAATTAGTCCTAACTTAAGTACTAATAAAGTATAACATAAGTAGAGTAATAACTTAAATTAAGAAATAGCTTATAATTAAGATACGTAATATAGTAATCTATAGTTATATATAATAGATTTATAATTTATAGTTACGTATAATAGATTAGTAATCTATAGTTATATACTATAGATTATATATATATATACTAGATATATAGTTAGTAGTAATATATATTATTAGGATAGTATTAGTAATTTTATTATTAACTACAAATAATAATATATTAATATTATAAGATATTATTCTATTATTTATAGTTTATTAATTAATTATAATATATACTTTAGTTATTAACTTCTAATCTACTAATACTCCCCTAGAAGTTACTTATAGTTAATAATAGGTATACCTATTATACTTTACTAATTTAGTTATTAGAAGAAGTAAAGCGTAAGTAGTATATAGTCTAAGTTAATATAATAGTAGAAAGTAAAACTAAGAAAAGAAGTAAAGTACTTCTAAGTAGTTATAAGTTAGATAAAACTAACTAGGTAGTAGTTAAGATATATAACTAATAATTAATACTCTAGAGATATAGAATAAAGAAGTATAAAAATATATTAAGTAAAATAAAGCTTAGATTAAAGCTATTATAGTAAGATAGAATTATATAGAATAGATTACTTAAAGACTAAAGATAAGAATAATAAAGAAGCTACCTAAGATACTTATACTTAAAAAATTTAATAAAATAAAGAAAAAACTAAGACCTTTCTTAGTATTAGTATAACTCTAGATATATATATAAGTACTATACTTTAATATAGAAGAAAAGAAGGTAGCGTATATTAGAATATACTTTAAAGAAGATATAATAAGATAGTTTAAACCTTACTAGATAAACTATATAATATATACTTTAGGAATATAGAAAGATAAAATAAGAGCTATTTTTAGAAGTTATAAATACTTTATAAAATAAATAAGAGTAGTATTTAAAGATATAGACATTACCTAATAAGTAAAATAAAAGCTTAAAAAGCTTAAATAATATAAGACTGTTTTAGAATATATATTATAATTTAAATAACTATTATAAAATATAGAATAGAATAAGCTATCCTTAATATTAAGATTTAAATAAAGACTAAATTTAAATATCTAATATAAGTTAATATATATAAAAAAACTAAAGATACTAAAAGCTCTAAAGATATAAGTAATATAAGTAGATAATAATTTCTAAGAATAGAAGATAAATAACTATAAAAGATAACTTAGTAACTATAATAGTAGAGACTTTATAATCTTTAACGTAAATAAAGATAAAAAGAAAAAGAAGAATAAAGATATTACGTACTTTAACTATAGTAAGAAAAGTTACTATATAAAAAACTAAGATACTTTATAAAAGACTATAGAAGTAAGGACTTAAAGAAAAAAGCTTTATTAAAGATAACTAAAGATAAGAATAAAGTACTAAAAGTATAAGCTAAGCTTTAAGAAAAAGTTATAGTAAGTAAGAAGTAGTAATATATAATACTTAACTAAACCTTTTATTATAATAATAACTACTATATATACTTTTTAAGTAAGAAAAGAGTAAGTTAGTTCTTATAGAAAGGAAGAGTAGTAGTAATAAAAGAAAGAACTTAAGCTTAGCTTAAAGAAATTATATATATAATAGACTTACTAATAAAAGACTTAGAAAGAAAAAAACCTTAGACTTTATTAATTACTACTAAAAGACTAGTAAGAGATAAAAAGACTACTATAGTTACTTCTAAATAACTAAGAAGAGATAAGAATTAAGTTAATATAAGAGTTATAAAGTATACCGAGTTAGATATATATAGCTATTATAGCTATAGTGTTATAGCAGTAATAGAAGAACTATAGATAGAACTAATCGATCCCACGAGCCTAGTCCTATACGACTCTAAAGGCTATGAGCCCGACTAGGAAGCTACGCATAATTAGGACACCTAGAGTAATCTGTAATCTATAGACTCTTGGCGGTAGTAGATTACAGATTAAGCTAATCTATAATCTGTTGATCTTGGCAAACACAGATTACAGATTACAGCAAGTATATAGTTATTAGCAATACGCATTATTAGGATAGTATCGGCAATTTAATCCTTTGACTACAGAACGCCAATACAAGATAGTTGCAAAACATCTTCTATTGTTTATAGTTATTATAGATCCTAACACGAACTTTTGTTATTATCTCTCAATCTACTAGCCCCCCCCTAGATAGGTTCCTATAGTCGACGACAGGAGGCTAGTTACATATAGTATAAAAAGTATAGAAGAACTTATTATATAATAGTAATTTACTTAGAAATACTTACTAGTTATAAAAATAGAAGAAGTGTATAAAGACTAGAAAATATATAATCTTAAAGTAATAAAGTTTATAATATTCTAATAGTAAATAGAGTAATATATATTTATAGTAGAAAGAATACTTATATAGAGAGAGAAGTAGTATTATATAAAAAAGATATAATAGATTAATAAAGCTTATATACTAAGTATACTAGTAGTATACTATATTCTAGTAAAAAGGAAACCTAGTATAGATAAGTATAAGAAAGGAGATAATAAGAGGATAAATCTAGAATATCTAGTATACTTTAAAATAATATAAGTATTATACTTAAATATAAATTACTTTATATATAGATAACTTAAAGTAAGAAATTATATATAGCTAGTAAGAAAAAAAGGCTATAATTATATAAAACTAATTTTAGTAGAGGATATTATAAAATATAAGATAATAAAAATACTTAGTAAAAGATATATAGTAGTAAGACCTAGAAAGAAGTTATCTAGAGAATATATTTTAAGAAAACCTTAGTATAAGTATATATAAGATAAGTACTTAAAATATAAAAACTATAAGTATAAAGTTAGGTAATAGCTTTAACTAAGTAGATAATTTATAAAATAGCCTAAGTAAGAATAGCTAGAAAGTATAATAGGCTTATATATTATAAAATAAAGTACTTTTAAAGAAAAAAAGTATAAATTATAATTAATAGTAGAGCTATAAAGAACTTTAAATCTAAGAAGTTTATAAAAGAATAAAGAATATATTATATATTAAAGAAGTACCTTTAATAACTAAGTATAATTAAAGAAAAACTATTCTAAAAGCTAGTAAAGTTTAAAATAGTACTCTCTATACTAGAACTAAAAGAGTTAAAGATTAAGAATATAATTATAGATATAATTATAATTAATAAAGAATAAAAAGTAATCTTCGAGATACTATAATTATAGATAGCTAATCTAAGAATTAATTAGAGAATAAGAAAAGTTAGTTACTCTAGATAAAATATATTAAAAACTGATATAAGTATATATAAAGGAAAATTCCTAGATAAATATAAAAAATAAGAAAAATAGCTTATAGAACTTAAAGACTACATTCTAGAATATTAACTATAGAACTTAGTAATAAACCTAAAAGAAAGAAAAAAACGTAGGCTAGAGCTTAGTTATAATAGGGTCTCCGAGGTTAACTTTCTCGATAACCTATTAGGGTATTAGTAGATTAGAAGTTAACAACAAAAGTTTGTATTATAATTAAGTAATAACTATAACAATAGTTAATTTATATGTATAATATTAAGTATTAGCGTTCTTAGTTAGAGATTAGATTACTAATACTATCTTAATAATACGTATTACTAATAACTATATACTTATAATACTAGAGTAGCTTTACAACTTTGTATTTATAAATTTATTACGTATTAGCTTTATAACTTTATATTTACTAAGATTATAAATTTATAAATTTATTATATATTATAGTTGTAGTTAGCTTCCTAATTAGGTACGTTAGCCTATAGGTCGTATACGTTGTTATCCTCTATTATAGGACTAATTAGTACTATCTAGTATTCTCTTGTTATATCTATAATACTATCCCCTCTTTTATATAGATTTTTATTTCTCTATCCTAAAGTTAAAGTTATTAATCCTATTTCTTTATTAATCTCTAGTTCTTTATTACTCTTTATACCTTCTCGTTCCTAGCGTAATAAACTTCTTCTTATAGCTTATATTATTTGTAATAGGGTTAAAATATTTCCTTATTATTATTATACTAAATTAGGTCTTTTATATCTTATATCCTTAAAAGATAGTAAATAATATAATAAGTGTATTCTTACTAATATTTAATACAAGTATACTTTATTAAGTATTTTACTTATAGAGTATAAGTATTTAATTTATATATAGTCTCTTTCTACTAAGTTATATAAAGAGAGCTATTAATAAAGCTTAAGTATAGTTATTATTATAGCTTACTAAAGCTAAAGCTAAGTATAAGTTAACTCCTTATAAGCTAGTAGAGCTTTATTCTTATATTAAGCGTCTTTATAAGATAAAAGCTTATAATAATACTAAGTTATCTAAATAGTCTTATATAATAGAAGCTAAGTTAGATTTTAATAATATAGTTAGGGCTACTCTAGTTCTTAGTGTATTAAATATTCCTATTACCTCTCTATCTAGTAGTAGTAATATTAGTTTTCTTAGTTAACTACTAAGTAGTCTAAGGAGATTTAACTTTAGAACTCTTCTAGTTTCTTAGAATAATTAAGATTATTCTCTAGTTCCTATATATTTTCCTATAGTTATTCTTTCTCGTTTATACTTATCTATTTTACTAAGTAGTAGTTTTTTCTATTATAGAACTAGTATACTAAGATTTTCTTATCTTCTTATTCTTCTTATTCTCTATATATATCTACTTTATATACTAGTAGTTCTATATTTTGTAGTACTATCTTAAGTAGTACTATATAGAAGGTTAGGTATATCTTTATTTTACTTAGTAGTTTTAATTTAAATATAACTAGTATAATTTTACTTTTAATTTTATATAGTCCTATTTTTATATAGTCTAATTTTAAGCTAGGTTATTTACTTTTAATATTTCTTTAGACTAACTATACTTTTTCTCTCTCTCTAAATTAGAGTCTCTCTTTATATCTTTTATTATAGTATTTTACTATTTAATTATACAAGAATTTAGCGTCTTATCTTAGTTAATTGTATATTTCTTTTATTCTATTTGTAAAGTTTTTTCTTCTTAAAGTCTAGGATTTTATATTTCTTAGTATCTAATATATATTAGGATTAAATCTATAGTTTATAAAAAAAAGTAATACTCTTATTACTATATTCTTTATACTATTATATACTAGCTATACTATAGGTAATAGCTATACCTAGTTATTCTAGTTATAGTTAAAGTAGTATCTTAAGTATTATTTTACTATCTAGTTTATACTTTCTAATTATCTATCTATCTATAAATAATTTACTATTAATATTTAATATTATATTCCTAATTATACTATTATTATACCTTATAGTTTTAATATAAATTGTATATCTCTATCTATAATAATTTTATCTAGGATACTATACTAGCTAACTATAGTCCTTAGAACCTAGTATATAGTAACTTCTATTCTACTTTTTTCTTTATATAGTTTAAAGTATATATATTTTATAAGTTTATTTACTATTATTATAATTCTATTATATTTAACTCTTAATATTAGATCTTTTAACTTAAGTAACTTTGTAATAAATTCTATTGTTATAGTTCTCTAAAGATATTCTAGTTCTTTAACTAGTTATAGTATTCTATATAGTATATACCTACTATACTTATTTCTATAATATTCTATATAGTCTTGTAGTACTTCTTCTACTAGTTATCTTACTTTTAGGATATAGTAGTCCCTTAAAAGTTTATTTAGTATTTTTTTAATTCCTTTATATCTATATACTAGTAACTTATAGAATTATTATATAAACTCTCTTTAAATCTTACTTAGAATATATATTCTTCTATAAGCTTTTATAAATCTTTCTTAGATTTCTAGCTTCTTTATTTCTTTAAAAGCTTTTTCTATTTCTTTTTAAATCTATTTATCTATTTTACTATTCTTCTTCTTAAGTATAGTAGCTATCTTAAGTTTATTTAAGACTAAGTTTCTTTCTTTATTCTTAGTTAGAACTATACTAGTAGTATTTATTTCTTCTTATAAGTCTAGTCTTCTACTTAAAGTATCTACTAGCTAGTTATCTTTTCTATTTATATATATAACCTTAAGTTTAAATATTAATAGGAATTCCTACTATCTTATATAGTATTATATAAAGTCTTTATTTATTATAAATCTTATAAGATTCTTATAGTTAGTATAGACTTTAATTTTATACTTTACTTTTTATAAGTATACTCTCTATTATTTAAATACTTTATAGATTACTAGTATCTCTTTATTATAGATTAGGTAGTTAAGCTCTACTAGCTTTATTTTCTTAGAGAAATATTTAACTAAGTATTCTTATTTAGTCCTTAAGCCTTCTTGTATTAGTACTATCCTATAAACTAAGTTAGATACGTCTATTTTTACTATTATTAGTAGGTCTAGGTTATATATTTTAATTACTAGGTTTTCTATAAATTTTTATTTAATTATATTAAATACTTTATTATATTCTTTTATCTATTTAAATAGTGTATCTTTCTTTATAAGTTAAGTTATTAGTTCTATATCTTTAGACTATCTTACTATTAGCTTTCTATAGAAATTTACTAGTCTATAGAATTATTATACTTTTTATAGGTTTTTTAGTTTTAGCTATTCCTTAATTATTTTTATTTTTCCTAGATTAATCTTAATCTTTCCTAGTTTAATAATAAATCTAAGGAAGTCTATTTCCTTTATATAGAATTTGTATTTTCTTATCTTAAGAAATAGCTTATTCTTTACTAGTTTCTCTAGTACTTAGTGTACGTGTTATACGTGTTCTTCTTCTATTTCTAAGAATATAAGGATGTTGTCTTAGTATATAAATATAAATACGTCTAATTACTCTCTTAGTACTATATTAATTCTTTCTTAAAATACTACTAGTATATTTATTAATCTAAAAAGTATAATTATATATTTAAATAGTCTATATTATATTCTAAACGCTGTTTTCTATTTATTACCTTTTTTAATTCTAATTTAATAGTAGGCGTTCTAAATATCTAGTTTTATAAAGATCTCTACTCTTCATAGCTTATCTTATATTTTATCTATTTATAGTAATAGGTACTAGTTCTTATTTATAATTACGTTAGTTTTCTTAAAATCTACGTAAAGTCTCTTATTATCTATCCCTTTTTTATCTATAAATATAAGTCTATATACTACTAAAGATTTAGATTCTTATATCTATCTTTTCTTTAGTACGTTTTTAATATATACTTGTTTAATTTTAGATTCTTCTTTAGTTTTTTAGTAGACTAGGCTCTAACTTATATTTTTCTCTTCTTCTATATCTATTACTAAGTCCTATAGTTAATATTCTAGTAAGTAGTCTATAGGTTTAGTAAGTTGTTTTTCTTATTTCTTATATTTATTTAGGAATTCTCCTTAATATATTTTTATATTAGCTTTTAATATATCTTATTTAAGATAACTAATTTTCTCTTATTTTTAATTAATTCTTAGGTTCTTTATTTATAACTATAGTATCTCTAGGATTATATTTTATTTATTTATAAATATTATTATATCTATAACTACGTTTTTAATATTTAATCTTTCTACTTCTAGTATAAAAAGTAGTATCTTAAATCTAATAAGTTTTTAGAATAGTTTTCTTTTAATTATAATAAGTTATTAAGAGTATTTCTTTATTATATAATATATTCTTTATTTTTCTATAAACTTCTTTAATATAAAGTTTCTTATAGCTTTACTATTAATTATAACTTATATTTTTCTTCTTTAAAAATTACTTATTTTTGTAATATATAAGCCTTTTATACCTTCTAGTCTTTCTTACTTAGGTATCTTTATAAATTATCTATCTTTCTAGGGCTTTTACCCTTTTCTAAGTTTATATTTTTTGTATTTTAGATATTTATTATATATATATTTATAATATAGTCTTCTTATAACGTATTTTTTAGATAGCTTAAGGCTTAGCCTTACTACTACGTATCCTTATTCTAGTATTACTTCCTATCCTAGGATATCTTTTACTATAATAAGGTTTTTATAATTATAGCCTTTTCTTCTTATTAGCTATCTATAGTTGTTTACTTTAGTGTTTCTATATATAATATAATTTTTGTCTAGGTATAATAACTATAATACCTTAGAGTGTACTAGATAGTCTAGGTTTGTTATTTTATTGTCCTCCTCCTAGTATCTATCTTTTCTAGGTTTATTTTAGGTTAAGACATAGTATACTATTAGTATCCTTAGTATATAGGCTTTATTAATCTATTATATTCTTCTTATAAAGTATTACTATTCTTTTTATATAAGTATTCTTCTTACTATAACTATATATTACTTTATCTATTCTTAAAATAGTATAAACCTTATATTCTTAGGATTACGTTCTTTCTAGTCTTTATACGCTTCCTCTATACTTATAACTAGTAAGTATTTCTAAATAAACTACTATTCTTAGTTTTATTCTACTATATCTATTATTATATAGCTATTATAGTTATATATATCTAACTAAGTATTCTCTATACCTCTTATATTAATTTCTTTTTTATTACTTTATAGTTTTTTAGAAGTAACTATAGTAGTCTTCTTATCTTTTACTAGTCCTTTAGCGTAGATTAATAGGGTCTAAGGCTTCTCCTTTTCTAAACCTTCTATTAGTAAGTCTATTATATAGGTTATTTCTTCTAACTATACTTTTATTTATTCTTCTTTTATTACTACTACTCTATTCTTCTATAGGAACTATCTTACTCTCTATTTACTAGAAAGATATATATAGTATTTATTATTATTATTATAACTATAACAAGAGATAATTAGATAGAGCTAATTAGCCTTACTATAGAAGATAACAACGTATATAATCTATAGGGGAACAAACTTAATTAGAAAACTAGCTATAATATAGACACGTAATAAATTTATAAATTTATAATCTTAGTAAATATAAAGTTATAAAGCTAATACGTAACAAATTTATAAATTTGCGATCTTAGTAAATATAAAGTTACGAAGTTACTAAGAAAACTTACATATATAATTAGTAGAGATAAATATTATTAGGATTATATTAGTAATTTAATCTCTAACCTAGAACGCTAATACTTAATATTGTATACACAAATTAACTATTATTTATAGTTATTACTTACTACTCTATAAACTTTTGTTATTACCTTTTAATTTACTAACAACCTAATAGGTTATTAGGTAGTTAACCTAAGTAACTACGTTATACCTTACTAATTTAGTTATTAAAAGAAGTAAAGCGTAAGTAAGTGTATAGTCTAGCTAATATAATAGTAGAAAGCTTAACTAGAAAAGAAAGTAAGATACCTCTAAGCTTATATAGTTTAGATACGATAGATATATAAGTAATTAAGAATTACCTAAACAACTTAATTTTAAAAAAAGAAGATATAAAGATACTAATTAACACTTTAGAAATATAGAATAAAGAACTATAAGATTATATAAAATAAAACAAGGCCTAGATTAAAGCTATTATAGTAAGATAAACCTAGATAGAGCTAATTACTTAGAGACTAGAAATTGTTACTAGCCTACTAGGGTTAACTTCTTAATAGCCTTTAGGTTGTTAGTAGATTAAGAGGTAATAATAAAAGCTTATATTATAATCTATAATAGACTATAAACAATAGAAGATATTTTGTAACTATCTTAGTATTATCGCTCGTAGTTAATAATTAAATTACTAATAGTATCCTAATAATACCTATCCTATTAACTATATACTTATACTAATCTATTTACACGTAACTATAGATTACTACTAATCTACCTATATATTATTATAGATTACTTTAATCTATTTGCACGTAATTATAGATTACTACTACGTATCCTAGTTATAGGTAGTTTCCTAATTAAAGTTATTACCTTACTTGTCTTATACTTTATTAGTACCTAAGTTAAGACTAATTAGCTCTATATTAATTTCTCTTGTTACACCTATAATACTATCTCCCCCTCTAGATAGATCCTAGTTTATCTATTCTAGGGCTAAAGTTATTAACCTAGTTTCTTTATTAATATTAAGCTCTTTATCTTCTCTTATACTTACTAAGTCTATACTCTATTGTCTTTAATTAGTAGATTATATATTACGTTATAGCATTACTATATTTCTTTATTCTTATTATAAATCTATAAACCCTCCTCTAGAGTGTATTTCTTTAAAATGTAGTAAGGCCTATAAGGTATATATTTATACTAACACGCGTACGTCCTATAATCTTTCTAGTGTATCTCTTATAGAGTATAAGTTAATAATACTTATTTATACGTCTATACTTATTTATAATAGAGAGAGCTATTAACTATACTTAAGATAAACTATCTAAATAGATTACTAAGGCTAAAAAAGAATGTAATTATATTCTAAGTATATAAGTAGAAAATTATACTTATCTAATTTGTCTTTATAAGACAAAAGCCTTAAATAATAAGAAGTTTATTATATAAGCTACTCTTATAGAGTTTAAGCTTAATTTTAAGGCTATAGTAGAGGCTACTTTTATTATATTAAGTGTTCCTATCGCCTCTCTATCTAGTAGTAGTAATATTAATTTTCTTAGTTTGCTATAAGGTACTCTAGAGGGTTTTAACTTTAGAACTCCTCTAGTTTCTTAAAGTAGTTAAGGTTATCTTCTAGTTCCTATATATCTTCTTATAGTTATCTTTTTTTGTCTATACTTATCTATTTTACTAAGTAGTAGTTCTTACAATTATAGAACTAATATACTAAGATCTTTTTAACTTCCTATTCTTTTTATTCTCTATACTTATCTACTTTATATACTAGTAGTTCTACGTTTTATAGTACTATCTTAAGTAGTACTACGTAGAAAGTTAAGTATATCTATAACTTATTTAGTAGCTTTAGTTTAAATATAACTAGCGTAACTTTTTTCTTAATTTTATATAGTCCTTTTTTAACGTAGTCTAGTTTTAGGCTTAGTTACTTACTCTTAATATTTTTCTATACTAACTATACTTTTTCTCCCTCTCTAAATTTAGGTCCCTATTTATACTTTTTGTTGTAGTACTTTACTATATAATTATATAGGAATTCTACGTCCTATCTTAATTAATTATATTTTTCTTTTATTCTATTTACAAAGTTTTCTCCTTATAAAGTCTAAGATTCTATATTTTTTAGTATTTAATATATATTAGGTTTAAGTCTATAGTTTATAAAAAAAAGTAATACTCTTATTTCTATATTCTTTGCGCTGTTATATACTAACTATACTATAGGTAGTAGCTATACCTAATTATTCTAGTTGTAGTTAAGGTAGTATCTTAGGTATTATTCTACTATCTAATTTATTTATTCTAATTATCTATCTATTTGTAGATAGTATACTATTAATATTACGTGTTATATTCTTAATTACACTATTATTGTTTTCTATAGCCTTAATATAAATTGTATATCTTTATCTATAATAATTTTATCTAGTATACTATATTAGCTTATTATAGTTTTTAAAACTTAATATATAGTAACTTCTATTCTACTTTTCTCTTTATATAGTGTAAAGTATATATACTTTATAAGTTTATCTACTATTATTAGAATTCTATTGTACTCGACTCCTAATATTAGGTTCTTTAACTTAGGTAGCTTTATAATAAAATCTATTATTATTATTCTCTAAAGTTATTTTAGTACTTTAACTAGTTATAGTATCTTATATAGTACGTATCTATTATACTTATTTCTATAATATTCTATATAGTCTTGTAGTACTTCTTTTACTAGTTATCTTACTCTTAGGATATAGTAGTCTTTTAGGAGTCTACTTAGTATTTTCTTAATTCCTAAGTATCTATATACTAGTAGCTTATAGAATTGTTATATAAATTCTCTTTAGATTTTTCCTAGAATATATATTCTTCTATAGGCTTATATAAATCTTTCTTAGTTTTCTAGCTTTCTTATTTCTTTAGGTACCTCTTGTATTATTTTCTAAATCTATTTATCTAGCTTGCTACTTATTCTTTTAAGTGTAGTAGCTATTTTAGGTGTATTTAGGACTAAATATCCTTTCTTATTCTTAATTAGAACTATACTAGTAGCGCTTACTTCTTCTTATAAGTCTAGTCTTCTACTAAAGGTATCTATAAATTAATTATCTTTCTCTTTTATATATATAATTTCTAAGTTAAATATTAATAAGAATTTCTACTATCTTATATATTATTATAATAGTTCTTTATTTAGTATAAATCTTATAAGATTCTTATAGTCTATATAAACCTTTATTCTATATTTTACTCTTTATAGATATACTCTCTATTATTTAAATACTTTATATATTACTAGTATCTCCTTATTATAGATTAAGTAGTTAAGCTTTACTAGCTTTATTTTCTTAGAGAAGTATTTAACTAAGTATTCTTATTTAGTCCTTAGATCTTCTTGTATTAGTACTATCCTATAAACTAAGTTAGATATATCTATTTTTACTATTACTAGTAGGTCTAGATTATATATTCTAATAACTAGGTTTTCTATAAATTTTCTTTTAATCTCTTTAAATACCTTGTTATATTCTTCTATTTATTTAAATAGTGTATCTTTCTTTATAAGTTTTATTATTAGTTCTATATCTTTAGACTATCTTATAATTAACTTTCTATAAAAGTTTACTAGTTTATAGAATTATTATACTTCTTTTATATTCTTTAGTGTTAGCTATTTATTAATTAACTTAATCTTTCCTAAGTTAATCTTAATCTTTCCTAGTTTAATAATAAATCTAACGAAGTCTATTTCTTTTATATAGAATTTATATTTTCTTATTTTAAGAAATAATTTATTTTCTACTAGTTTTTCTAGTACCTTATATACGTATTATATATATTTTTCCTCTATTTCTAAGAATATAAGGATATTATCTAGGTATATAAATATAAATACGTCTAAGTACTCTCTTAGTACTATATTAATTCTTTCTTAAAATACAGCTAGTATATTTATTAAGCTAAAGAGTATAACTAAGTATTTATAAAGTCCTTATTATATTCTAAATACTATTTTTTATTTATTGCCCTTCTTAATTCTAATCTAGTAATAGGCGTTCTAGATATCTAGTTTTGTAAAGATTTTTACCTTTTATAGCTTATCTTGTATTTTATCTATTTATAGTAAGGGGTATTAGTTCTTGTTTATAACTACGTTAGTTTTCCTAAAGTCTACGTAGAGTCTCTTATTACTTATTCTCTTTTTATTTACAAATATAAGTTTATATACTACTAAAAATTTAGATTCTTTTATCTATCTCTTTTTTATTACGTTTTGTATAAATATTTATTTAATTTTAGATTTTTCTTCTATTTTTTAGTAGACTAGGCTCTATCTTATATCTTTACTTTCTTTTAGTTCTATTACTAAGTCTTATAGCTAATATTCTAGGAGGTAGTCTTTAGGTTCTATAAGTTATTGTTCCTATTTTTTGTATTCTTCTAGGAATTCTCCTTTATAGGTATTTATATTAGCTTTTAGCTTTTCTATTTTATAGTAGCTAATTTTTCTTATTCTCTAATTAATATATAGGCTAGCTATTTATAACTATAGTATTCCTAGTATAATTTCTTATTTATTGTTATTTATTGTTATATCTATAACTATATTTTTAATTATTATCCTTTTTAGTTCTAGTATAGAGAGAACTATTTTAAACCTTATAGGTTTCTAGAATAGTTTTTCTTTAATTATACTTAGTTGTTAAAGGTACTTTTTTATTATATAACGTATTCCTTGTACTTCTATAAACTTTTTTAATATAAAGTTTCTTGTAGCTCTACTATTAATTATTAATTATACTTTTCTTCTTTAGTATATACTTATTTTTATAATATAAAGGCTTCTTATACCTTCTAGCTATTCTTACTTAAGTAATTTTATAAATTATCTATACTTCTAAGGCTATAGCTTTACCTAAAGCTTCTATTTTTTATATTTTAGATATTTATTGTTTATATATTTATACTATAGTCTTCTTAAGACGTATTTCTTAGATAATTTAGGTTTTAGCCTTACTACTATATATCTATTTTTAGGTATTATTTCTTATCCTATAATATCTTCTCTTAAGATTACCTTTATATAGTTATAGTTTTTTTAACGTACTAGTTATATATTATTTCTTACTTTTAGATTTCTCTATATAATATAGTTTATATTTAAGTATAATAACTATACTATCTTAAAGTATACTAGATATTCTAGATCTATTCTTTTATTGTCTCCTTCCTAGTATTTATCTTTACTAGATATCTTTTATATTAGAATATAGTATACTACTAGTACTTATAGTATATAAGCTTTATTAATCTATTATATTCTTTCTATAAAGTACTACTACTCTCTTTATATAGGTATTTTTCCTACTATAACTATCTATTACTCTATCTACTATTAGAATAATATAAACTTTATATTCTTAGGAGTATATATCTTCTAATCTTTGTACTCTTTCTCTATACTTATAACTAGTAAGTATTTCTAAATAAATTTCTATTCTTTGTTTTATTCTTTTATATTTATTATTATATAGCTATTATAGCTATATACTAACTAGGTATACTATATACCTCTTATATTACTTTCTTTTTTATTACTTTATAGTTCTTTAGAGGTAATTGTAGTAATTTTTTTATCTTTTACTAGTTTTTTAGTAGGGATTAATAGGGTTTAAGGCTTCTCCCTTTCTAAATCTTTTATTAGTAGGTCTATTATACGTCTTATTTTATTAAGCTATACTTATATTCTATCTTCTTTTATTACTACTACTCTTTGTTTTCTTTATAAGAAGTATCTTACTCTTTCTTTACTTAAGTAGTATATATAGTAGTTATTATTATAATAAAAGGCCTAATAGAGTATTGTATATTACTATTCTTTACTCTTAGCTACTTTTTCCTAGGGTTTAGCCTATACTTATAGTACTTCTCTTTTCTTTTTAGTTATTTTTAACTATATCTCTTTCTTTAGATCTTTACTTTAATAGTCTTTTATAAAGTATCTTAGTTTTCTATATTTATAGTATACTATATCTTTCTTTTTTTATAATTAGTAGTCTTTTACGTAGTAGCCTTTCTTACTATAGTTAAAGTACGTAAAGTTTTTATTCTTCTTTTTCTTTCTATCCTTATTATTATTAAGGATTATAGGGTCTCTACTATCTTAGTATCTCTATTAATTCTTATACTTATTCTTCTTCTATTTAAGAAGATTATTATTAATCTATATTACCTACTATTTTAGAGCTTCTAATATCCTTAGTTTTTCTATGTAGATTATTTTGTATTATATTTTTGTATTTAATCCTTATTTAAATTATAATATTAAGGATACTTTATTCTATTCTATATTTTAGGCTAGTTATTTAAACTATAATATATATTCTAGAACGCTCTTACTTTATATAAGCCTTTTAAGTTTTCTTTAGCTTATTAGGTAATATCTATATTACTAAATACTACTCTTATTCGTTTAGTAAAGTATTTATAACTTCTAAAGATAGCTGTAGTTTTATCTTTCTAGTTTATTAGAGTATATATTATATAGTCTATCTAGTAAGGTTTATACTATTTTATTATATCTTCTTTAAGGTATAATCTAATATATATTACTTTCTTTTCTTCTATATTAAAGTATAGTACTTATATATCTATTTAGAGTTATACTAATACTATAAAGAGTCTTAATTTCTCTCTTATTCTATTAAACTTCTTAAGTATAGGTATCTTAAGTAGTTTCTTTATTATACTTATTTCTAGTCTTTAAGTAATTAGTTTTATCTAATTTTATCTTTTAATAATAGCTTTAATTTATACTTTATTCTACTTTAAGTAGTCTTATAGTTTCTTATTCTACATTTTTAAAGCTTTAATTACTATCTTTATATCTTCTTTATTATTAATTAGCTTATTTATATAATTCTTAATTGTTTCCTATATAGTACTATCTAACTTATAACTACTTTTAAGTACTTTACTTATTAAACTTTCTACTATTATATTAGCTAGACTACGCGCTACTTACGCTTTGCTTCTCTTAATATCTAAATTAGTAAGGTGTTACTAGCCTACTAGGGTCGACTTCCTAATAGCCTTTAAGTTATTAGTAGATTAAGAAGTAATAATAAAACCTCGTGTTATAATCTATATTAGACTATAAATAATAGAAGATATTTTATAACTATCTAAGTATTATCGCTTGTAGTTAATAATTAAATTACTAATAGTATCCTAATAATACCTATCCTATTAACTATTTACTCGTACTAATCTATATATACAATATTACAAATTACTATTAATCTATTTATACGTAACTATAGATTACTACTAATCTACTTATATATTATTATAGATTACTTTAATCTATTTATACGTAATTATAGATTTCTACTACGTGTCCTAGTTATAAGTAGTTTCCTAATTAAGGTTATTACTTTGCTTATCCTATACTTTGTTAGCACCTAAGTTAGGACTAATTAGCTCTATATCGATTTCTCTTATTACGCCTATAATAGAAATAAGTGCGACAAAGAAACTACCTAAGATACTAGTACTTAAGAAATTTAATAGAATAAGAAAAAAACTAAAACTTTTTATAGCTATAGTATAGCTCTAAATTAATATATAAGTACTATACTTTAATATAGAAGATAAAAAAGTAGTATATATAAGAATATACTTTAAAGAAGATATAATAAAATAGTTTAAACCTTACTAGATAGACTATATAATACACGCTCTAATAATATAGAAAGATAAAACAAGAGCTATTTTTAGGAGTTATAAATACTTTACTAAATAAATAAGAGTAGTATTTAGAGATATAGATATTACCTAATAGGCTAAAGAAAAGCTTAAAAGACTTATATAGAATAAGAGTATTCTTAAATATATATTATAATTTAAATAACTATTATAAAATATAGAATAGAATAAGTTAGCTTTAATATTATAATTTAAGTAAAGACTAAACTTAAAAATCTTATACAAAATAATCTATATAGAGAAACTAAGAATACTAGAAGCCTTAATAATAAGTAATATAAATAGATAATAACCTTTAAGAATAGAAGAAAAACAAGTATAGAGGATAACCTAGGAACTAAGATACTAGAGACCTTATAATCCTTAATACTAACAAGGATAAGAAAAAGAAAAAAAATAACAACTTTACGTACTTTAACTATAGTAAACTAGGCTATTATATAAAAAACTATTAATTAAAGAAGAAAGATATAGTATATTATAAATATAGGAAATTAAGATATTTTATAAAAGATTATAGAAGTAAAGATCTTAAAAAAGAAACTAAGTTAAAAACAACTAAAAATAAGAAAAAAGTACTAGAAGTATAGGCTAAACTACAAGAAAAGGTAGCTAGGAGTAAAGAAATATAATACGTAATACTTAATTAAACCTTTTACTATAATAATAACTACTATATATATCTTTCTAGTAAATAGAGAGTAGGATAGTTTTTATAAAAGAATAAAGTAGTAGTAATAAAGGAATAAATAAAAGCTTAGCAAAATAAATTAGTAGACGTAATAGACTTACTAATAGAAGACTTAGAAAGGGAGTAGCTCTAGACCCTATTAATCTACGCTAAAAGACTAGTAGAAGATAAGAAGACTATTACGATCGCCTCTAAAAATAGTAAAGTACTAAGAAAGAAGTTAATATAAGAAGTATAAAGTATACCTAGTTAGATATATATAGTTATAATAGCTATATAATAATAGATATAATAGAATAAAACTAGAAATAGTAGTTTATTTAGAAATACTTACTAGTTATAAGTATAGATAAAGCGTACAAAGATTAGAAAAAATAAAATCCTAAGAATATAAAGTTTTTACTATTTTAAGAATAGATAAAGTAATATATAGTTATAATAAGAAGAATACCTATATAAAGAGAATAGTAGTACCTTATAAAAAAATATAATATATTAACAAAGCCTATATACTAAAAATACTAATAGTATACTATATCTTAATAGAAAAAAGACCTAGTAAAAATAAGTACTAGAAAGGGAATAATAAAAGAAATAATCTAGAATACTTAGTAGACTTTAAAATATTATAGATATTATACCTAGATATAAATTATATTATATATAGAAACCTTAAGGTAAATAACTACGTATAGCTAATAAAGAAGAAAGGCTATAACTATACTAAAGTAATTTAGGTAGAAGATCTTATAAGATAGGAGATAATATTAGAAGAGAGATATATAGTAGTAAAGCTAGGAATAAAACTATCTAAAAAATATATCCTAAGAAAACTATAGTATAAATATACGTAGAATAAATATTTAAAATATAAAGAATATAAGCTTAAGATATAACTATAGCCTTAGAAAAATTGATAATTTATAAAAACACCTAAATAAGAAAGGCTAGAAAGTATAGGAATCCTATATATTATAAAAACAAGTACTTTTTAAAGAAAAAGGATATAAGTTATAATTAATAGTAGAGCTATAAGAAACTATATATTAAAAAAGTTTATAAAAGAATAAAGAATACGTTATATAATAAAAAAGTATCTATAACAACTTAATATAATTAAAAGAAAACTATTCTAGGAACCTATTTAGTTTAAAACAGCGCCCTCTATATTAGAATTAGAAAGACTAAAGATAAAGAATATAGTTATAGATATAATAACAATTAATAATAAATAAGACGTAATCCTAAGAATACTATAGTTAAGAATAGTAAACCTAAGAATTAATTAGAAAATAAAGAAAATTAGTTACCTTAAATAAGATATATTAAAAGCTAATATAGAAATATATAAAAGAGAATTCCTAGATAAATATAATAAATAGGAAAAAATACTTATAGAGCTAAAAGACTACTTCTTAGAACACTAACTATAAGATTTAGTAATAGATCTAGAAGAAGAGAAAGATATAGGTTAGAGCCTAGTCTACTAAAAAACTAAAGAAGAATCTAAAATTAAATAAATATTTATATAAAATATACTAAAAAAGAGATAGCTATAAGAATCTAAATCTTTAGTAGTATATAGACTTATATTTATAAATAAAAAAAAGATTAATAATAAAAGACTTTATAAAGATTTTAAAAAAATAAACGTAATTATAAATAAAAACTAATATCTCTTACTATAAATTAATAAAATACAAAATAAGCTATAAAGAGTAAAAATCTTTATAAAGCTAGATATCTAGAACGACTACTATTAGATTAAAATTAAAAAAGATAATAAATAGAAAATAGTATTTAGAATATAATATAAACTATTTAAATATATAATTATACCCTTTAGATTAATAAACGTACTAGTAGTATTCTAAGAAAGAATTAATATAGTACTAAGAGAGTACTTAAATATATTTATATTTATATACTTAGATAATATCCTTATATTTTTAGAAGTAAAGGATAAATACGTGTAATATATATACAAAGTACTAGAAAAGCTAAAAGAAAATAAATTATTTCTTAAAATAAGAAAATACAAGTTTTATATAAAAGAAATAGACTTCCTTAGATTTATTATTAAACTAGGAAAAATTAAGATTAACCTAGAAAAAATTAAGTTAATAAAGGAATAGCTAATACTAAAAAATTTACAAGAAGTATAACAATTTTATAGTTTAGTAAATTTTTAAAGAAAATTAATAGTAAGATAGTCTAAAGATATAGAACTATTAACTAGACTTATAAAAAAAGATACGCTATTTAAATAGATAAAGGAATACAACTAAGTATTTTAAACAATAAAATAGAAGTTTATAGAAAACCTAGTACTTAGAATATATAACCTAGACTTACTAGTAATAGTAAAAATAGATGTATCTAACTTAGTTTATAGAATAGCACTAATACAAGAAGAACAAAGAACTAAATAAAAATACTTAGTTAAATATTTCTCTAAAAAAATAAAGCTAGTAGAGCTTAACTACTTAATCTATAATAAAGAAATACTAGTAATCTATAAAGTATTTAAATAATAGAGAGTATACTTATAAAAAGTAAAGTATAAAATAAAGGTCTATATAAACTATAAGAACTTTATAAGATTTATAATAAATAAGGGCCTATTATAATACTATACTAGATAGTAGGAATTCCTATCTATATTTAAATTCGAAGTTATATATATAAAAGGAAAGGATAACTAATTAGTAGACGCCTTAAGTAGAAAACTAAACTTATAAGAAAAAGTAAATACTACTAGTATAGTCTTAGTTAAGAATAAAAAAGAGAAATTAGTTAGAAATAAACCTAAGATAGCTACAATACTTAAGAGAGAAAATAGTAAACTAGATAAATAGATCTAAAAGGAAACGTTAAAAGCCTCTAAAGAAATAGAAAAACTAGAAATTTAGAATAGAATTATAAAAGCTTATAAAAGAATATATATTTTAAGAAAAATTTAAAGAAAATTTATATAATAATTCTATAAGTTACTAGTATATAGATACTAGAGGATAGAAAAAATACTAAATAGACTCCTAAGAAATTACTATATTCTAAAAGTAAGATAACTAGTAGAAGAAGTACTACAAGACTATATAGAATACTATAGAAATAAGTATAGCTAATGTATACTATATAGAATATTATAACTAGTTAAAGTACTAGAATACCTTTAAGGAGTTATTATAATAGACTTTATTATAAAGCTACCTAAGTTAAGAGACCTAATATTAGGAATTAAGTATAATAGAATTATAATAATAGTAGATAAGCTTATAAAGTACTTATACTTTAGACTATATAAAGAAAAAAGTAAGATAGAAGTTACTATATACTAGGTCTTAGGAACTATAGTTAGCTAATATAGTATCTTAGATAAGATTATTATAGATAGAGATATATAATTTATATTAAAACTATAGAGAATAATAATAGTATAATTAGGAATA